>CAUYLG010040224.1:0-26402 GCA_963573385.1 Cacajao melanocephalus | reverse complement strand
TAGCTTTCCTACTTGGACTCTTTTTTGTTTCCATATGAATTTTGGAATATTTTTTTCTAATTCTGTTAAATGACATTGGTAGTTTGATAGGTCTAGCATTGCATTTGTAGATTGCATTGAGCTCTATGGTCATTTTAATGATACTGATTCTTCTAATCTATAAGCCTGGAATGTTTTTCCATTTGTCCATGTCATTTATAATTTCTTTCAGAAGTTGTTTTATAATTCTCCTTGTAGAGATCTTTCACCTCTTTGGTTAGATTCTAGGTGTTTTATGTTTTTGGTGGTGATTGTATTTCATATTTGTTGAATTCTATTGGCTCTCAGCCTGAATTCTGTTGGCATAAGGAAATGCTGCTGACTCTTGTACATTGATTTTGTATCCTGAAGTTGTTTATCAGTTTTAGCAGCCTTTTGGCAGAGTTTCTTGATGTTTTTTATCGATAAAATCATATCTTCAGTGAAGAGAAATAATTTGACTTTTTCTTTTCCTATTGAGATGCCTTTTATTTTTTTCTTTTGCCTGACTGCTTTTGCTGACTTCCAGTACTAACTTCCAGTACTATGTTGAGTAAGAGTGGGAAGAGTGGGCATCCTTGTCTTATTTTAGTTCTCAAGGAGAATGCTTTCAGCTTTTGCCCATTTAGTATGATGTTTGCTGTGGGTGTGTTATAGATGGGTCCTATTATTTTGTTTGTTATAGATGTATGTTTCTTAGATACCCTTTTGTTGATCTTGTGTCATGAAGGGATGTTGAATTTTTATCAAAAGCTTTTTTGATGTCTGTTGAGATGCTCATATGTTTTTTGTTTTTAATTCTGTTTATGTAGTTAATCATTTATTTATTTGCCTGTGTGGAGCCAACCTTGTATTATTTCAGGAATGAAGGCTACTTGATTGTGGTGAGTTAATTTTTTAATGTGCTGTTGGATTTGGTTTTGTAGTATTTTGTGTAGGATTTTTTCGTCTTTGTTAATCAGGGATATTTTCATTTTTATTATGTCTTTGCCAGATTTTACTTCAGGTGATGATGGCTTTGTAAATGAGCTAGGGAGTATATTGTCCTTGGTTTTTTGGAATAGTTTCAATAGAATTGATACCAGCTTAGTACATCTGGTAGAATTTGACTGTGAATCCACCCGGTCCAGGGCATTTTTTGATTGGTAGGTTTTATTACTTACTCAGTTTCATAACTTGGTGTTGGTCAGGTCAGGGTTTCGATTTCCTCTTGACTCAATCTTGGGAAGTTGCCTTTCCAGGAATTTGTCCATTTCCTCTAGATTTTCTAGTTTGTGTGCATAGAGATGTTCATAATCTCTGAGGATCTTTTCTGTCTCTGTAGAAATGGCTGTAATGTCACATTTGTAATTTTTGATTGTGCTTATTTGGATCTTTTTTCTTTGTTAATTTAGTTAGCAGTCTATTGATGTTGTTTATCTTTCAAAAAACCTTTAGTTGACACTTTGTATAAATTTTTGGATCTTAATTTTGTTCACTTCTGCTCTGATTTTAATATTTCTTCTGCTAGTTTTAAGGTTAGCTTTTCTTGTTTTTCTAGCCCCTCTAGGTGCAATGTTAGATCATTAATTTGAGATCAGTCTGTCTTGATGTAGGAGTTGAGCACTGTAAACTTAACATTGCTTTTGCTGTATCCCAGAGATTTTGATATGTTGATTTCTGTTTTCATTTCTTCAAAATAATTTTTTGATTTCTGACTTAATTTCATTGTTTCCTCAAAAGTCATTCAGGAGCAAGTTATTTAATTTCCATGTAATTGTGTGGTTTTGAGAGATCTTCCTGATATTGATTTCTAGTTTTGTTCCACTCTGGTTTGAGAGTATGGTCGGTATGATTTTGATTTGTTAAACATTTACTGGGGCTTGCTTAAAGCCAAGGACGTGGTCAGTCTTGGATTATGTTCCATGTGCAGATGACAAGAATGTATATTCTGATTGATGAGTGGAGTATTCTGTAGATGTCTATTAGTTCCATTTGGTCAAGTGTTAAGTTTAAGCCTAGAGATTCTTGGTTAGTTTTCTGCCTTGATGATCTGCCTAATGTTGTCTGTGGGGTGTTGAAGTTCCTCTCAATTATTATGTGGCTGTCCAAGTCTTTTCATGGGTCTAGAAGTACTCATTTTATGAATCTGGGTGCTCTGACGTTGGCTGCATATATATTTAGGATAGTTAAATCTTCTTGTTAAATTGATCCTTTTATTATTACACAATGGCCTTCTTTGTCCTTTATTACTGCTATTGATTTCAAGTCTGTTTTATCTGATAAAAGAATAGTGATCAACTCCAAGGATCTTGACTGCAAGATATTATATAGGTAGTACTATCATGAAACTTTAGCAAAAGCTATTCTTGTCCTAGGCCCTGTCCTTCAGAAGGTCCTGTTTTGTCCTTCATTTAACTATATCCTTCCCCATGGAGGAAGGGGTTCTTAGGGCCAAGTATAAGTGACTACCCATAGACATCCATCCTCTAGATCACACCTTGAGACTTGGAATTTGGTTTTCTCTAATGAAGTCCAGGCTGAGGTGGTCTCAGCTAGAAATGAGGAACTGCTTGGGAAATGGAGCAAAGGTGGTTCTTGTTATGTTTTAGCAGCATTTTGCTCCTACCCTTGAGATTTGTGGAACTTTGAACTTCAGAGAAATGATTTAGACTACCTAGTAGAAGAAATTTCTAAGCAACAAAGCATTCAAGAGGTGACTTAGGTGCTGTTAAAGACATTCAGTTTAAAAAGGGAAACAGAACATAAAAGTTTGGAAAATTTGCAGCCTGACAATGCAATAGAAAAGAAAATCCTATTTTCTGAGGAAAAATTCAAGCTGGCTGCAGAAATTTGCATAAGTAACGAGGAGCTGAATGTTCATCTCCAAGACTACTTGGAAAATTTCTGCAGGTCGTGTCAGAGATCTTTATGGCAGCTCCGCCCATCACAGGCTGGGAGACCTAGGAGAAAACAGTGGTTTTGTGGGCTGGGCCCAGTGCTCCTATGCTGTGTGCAGCCTAGGAATTTGGTGCCCTGTGTCCGACCTGCTCCATCTGTGTCTGAACGAGGCCAACAGAGAGCTTGGGCCATGGCTTCAGAGGATGGAAGCCTCAAGCCTTGGCATCTTCCATGTGGTGTTGAGCCTGTGAGTGCACAGAAGTCAAGAATTGAGGTTTGGAAACCTTTGCCTTGATTTCAGAAGATGTGTGGAAACGCTTTGATGCCCAGGCAGAAATTTGTTGTAGGGGCGGGTTCCTCATGGAGAACCTCTGCTAGGACAGTGCAGAAGGGAAATGTGGGCTGGGAACCCCCATACAGTCCCTAAGAGGGCACAACCTAATGGAGCTGTGAGAAGAGGGCCACCATCCTCCAGATCCCAGAATGGTAGATCTACTGACAGCTTGCACCATGTGCCTGGAAAAGCTGTAGACACTTAATGCCAGCCTGTGATGACAGCTGGGAGGGAGGATATAACCTGCAAAACCACAGGGGCGGAGCTTCCCAAGGCTATGAGAACCTACCTTTTGCATCACTGTGACCTGGATGTGAGACACGGAGTCAAAAGAGATCATTTTGGATCTTTAAGATTTAATTGCCCTGCTGGATTTGAGGCTTGCATGGGGCCTGTAGTCGCTTTGTTTTGGCCAATTTGTCCCATTTGGAATGGCTGCATTTACCCAAATAACTAACTTGCTTTTGATTTTACAGACTCATAGGTGGAAGGGGCTTGCCTTGTCTCAGATAAGTCTTTGAACTTTGGACTTTTGAGTTAATGCCGAAATGAGTTGAGACTTGGGACTGTTGGGAAGGTAAAATTAGTTTTGAAATGTGAAGATACGGGATTTGGAAGGGACCGGGGCAGAGTAATATGGTTTGGCTCTGTGTTCCCACCCAAATATTATCTTGTAACTCCCATAACTTCTGTTTGTTGTGGGAGAGATCTGGTGAGAGATGATTAAATCATGGGGGTGAATCTTTCTCTTGCTGTTCTTGTGATAGTGAATGGGTCTCATGAGCCCTGATGGTTTTACAAACGGAAGTTTTTCTGCACAAGCTCTCTTTGCCTGCCACCATCATTTTTTTTTTTAAAGTTGATTCACATGTATTTTGTATGTTATAGATATTATATACTGTATTCTTTTTTTTAAATTGTACTTCAAGTTCTAGGGTACGTGTGCAGATCTTGCAGGATTGTTGCATAGGTACCTACATGCCATGGTGGTTTGCAGTCTCCATTCCCCCATCGCCACCATCCTTTTAAGATGTGACTTGCTTCTCTTTGCCTTCCAACATGATTGTGAGGCTTCTCCAGCCATGTGGAACTGTGAGTTCTCCATTAAAGCTCATTTCTTTGTAAATTGCCTGGTCTTGCATATGTCTTTATCAGCAGCATGAAAATAGACTAATATAGTTGATTGGAAGTCTATTTTGCCAGAGACTAGGATGGCAACCCCTGCTTTTTTTTGTTTTCCATTTGCTTGGTAAATTTTCTTCCATCCCTTTATTTTGAGCCTATGTGTGTCTTTGCATGTGAGATAGGTCTCCTGAATACAGCAAACTGATGGGTCTTGACTGTTTATCCAATTTGCCAGTCTGTGTCTTTTAATGGGGGCGTTTGGCTCATTTACATTTAAGGTTAATGTTATGTGTGAATTTGACCCTGTCATCATAAAGTTGGCTGGCTATTTGGCAAGGTAATTTATGCCATGTCTTCATATTGTCACTGGTCTTTATATTTTTGTGTGTTTCACAATGGCTGGTACTGGGTTTTCCTTTCCATATTTAGTGCTTCCTTCAGGAGCTCTTGCAAGGCAGGCCTGGTGGTGATGAATTCCCTTGGCATTTGCTTGTCTGAAAAGGATTTGATTTCTCCTTTGCTTATGAAGCTTGGTTTGACTGGATATGAAATTCTAGGTTGAAAATTATTTTCTTTAAGAATGTTGAATATTGGCCCTCATTCTCTTCTGGTTTGTAGAGTTTCTCCTGAGAGATCTGCTGTTAGTCTGGTGGGCTTTCCTTTGTAGGTGACCTGACCTGACCTTTCTGGCTTCCCTTAACATTTTTTCCTTCATTTCAACCTTGTAGCATCTGATGATTATGTGTGTTGGGGTTGATCTTCTCATGGAATATTTTAGTGAGGTTCTCTGTATTTCCTGAATTTTTGGAGGTTCTGTTCACTCCTTTTCATTTTTCTCTAATCTTCTCTGCCCGCCTTATTTCAGGAAGATAGTCTTCCATCTCTAATATTCTTTCTTCTGCTTGATCAATTCAGCTGTTGATACTTGTTATGCTTTACAAAGTTCTTCTGCTGGGTTTTTCAGCTCCATTAGGTTATTTATGTTCCTCCATAGACTGTTTATCCTAGTTGGCAGCTCCTCTAACTTTTTATGAAAGTTCTTAGTTTCTTTGCATTGGGTTAGAACATGCTCCATGACCTCTGTGAAGTTTGTTATTACCCACATTCTGAAGCCTACTTCTGTGAATTCATCTGGCTTATCCTCCATCAAGTTCTGCACCCTTGCTGGAGAGGGGTTGTGATTATTTGGAGGAGAAAAGGCACTCTGGCCTTTTGGGTTTTCAGCATTTTTTTCATGGATTCATTCTCATCTTCATGAGTTTGTCTAGTTTTGATCTTCGAGGCTGCTGACCTTTGGATGAAGTTGTTTTGGGGACTTGTTGTAGTTGTTGTTGTTGTTGTTGCTTTCTGTTTGTTTTTCTTTGAATAATCAGGTCCTTCTTCTAGGGCTGCTATGGTTTGCTGGGGGTTCACTTCAGGCCCTATTTATCTGGTTTGTTCCTGCAGCTGGATATGTCACTCGAGGAGGCTACAGAACAGCAAAGATGGGTGCCTTCTCCTTCCTCTGGGATCTCTGACCTTGAGGGGCACTGATCTCATGCCAGTAAGAACACTCCTGTATAAGATGTCTGACAACCCCTGTTGGGGTGCGTACTCACCCAGTTGAATGGCACAGGAAACAGGACCCATGTAACAAGGCACTTTGGCTATCCCTGGATGGAGGGGGTGTGCTGCACTGGGGATAAACCTACTTGTCTGGTCTGCCAGGATTCCTCAGAGCTTCTAGGAGGAAAGACCAAGTCTGCTGGTCTGTGAAGTCTATGGCCACCCTTCCCCCTAGGGGCTCTGACCCAGGGAGATCAAAGTTCTGTCCCTGAGTCCCTGATGTGAGTTGGACTTCCTGCCGGGAGTCCCTGCAGCTGCAGTGTTGGCTGCTGCCCTCCGACAAGGAGCTCTGATGGCTTAGACAGCAGGCAGTCACAGCAGCAATGATGGCCGCCCTTTCCCCTGGGAACTCAGCAGGCTTAGGCCCATTTCTTCAGCTCATTATCGTGTGTTTCTTCTTTGCTTTTGCCATACTTATACAGTATTGTAGAATTTTTTCCCTTCTGAATATGAAACTTTACATAACTGAATTTAATTCCCTCTGATAATAGTTTCTTTTTGATCCGTGTCTTTCAGTTTTTTTATTGCCCCTTCTAATATAAGTAATTCATCTACTTTGGAATATTTTACTAATACAAAAACAAATATTTATTTTTAAAATCCAAAGTATCAGTAAAGTGAATGATTCAAGCAAAAACTTAAATTTCCTCTAATAGTTTGTGTTCATAAGTTCTCTTTTAATGTAGAGATGCTTCTGGACTTTTTGCACATGTCTCTTGTGCCTGAAATATACTTCCTTACTTGCTTAATGACTTTTCTCTTTCAAACTCTCTAGATTTGATGGTACTTGTTTACCTTTTCTCTAGACTCTTACTTTTCTGCTTTTTTGCAGCTTTGAGAGTGTGACTATCAATTTATGTTTGTCTAGATTAAAATTTTTAAAGGCTAGAGTAGAGAAAAAATTCTAGGAAGGTCTTATCTATTTTAAATACAATCTAAATATATTTCCAGTTAGAAAAAATTTAGTACAGTTCATATTTGCTTGAAATGGTCTCTGGTATTGCTGACATTGACATTCACTAGACTCCTTAAGAGTCAGACACATTCATAGTAGCATTGGTAAAAACGGTATGTGGAAAGCTGATGAGAAGATTTAGAGCTTCTGATGGAATCTCCCAGTCTATGTTTCTTTCTCCACATTTTGATTAGCTTTTAGTATTAACGATGTTAAAATTTCTTTAGCAATACTTTAAAGGATCCCTTAATTTCTGGAATTTATTCTTTTTCCCTTTAACTTGAGTTTTTCCTTCAGAATTGATATTTTATTTGCTAACATATTCTAGTTTTACAATTTGCATGACATAGTTTTCTCCAAATATTCATCCATATACCCCTCTTCATGACCAACTCTGCTTTTTACCCCTGAGTTCTAGTCCTTCCCCTGAAGAAAAATCAGATGAAAATGGTGCTTTTCAATATATGGATGAATATTTTTAGTCCTGTGTGGGTTAGTGGAGCCTGCATTAATGTGTAGTTGAAACTTTGGAGATTTCTTTTTCCCCAAAAAGACAAATGAACCAAAAGTTACAGCCCAAAAACACAACTTTTTTCTCCGTTTTGTTCCATTGTGACAAAGAGAGAGTAAAAATTTTAAGGCCTAAAAAGGGCCATACATTTCCTGCAGGGACTGGAGGGTAGGAGTGAAGCTGCAAGGTAGTATAAACTCATTTCCTTCCAAAAAACATTTTGTGCACCTTTCTCAAGTGCCAACTTCTTTTTTGAGTTGGGTTCAGGGAGAAAAACTCTGTATCTGAGATTCTCAGTCCAGTCCTCTCTGCTGGATTTCTTCCTTCACATCACCACTACTAGCATGGACTATGGGTAGCCTGCTCTCACCACAGCAGGGGCTCGAAGAATACAAAGTTCACACTATGAATGTAATTCATGTGTGTTTATTCTGTAGAAATATTGGTATTATATTTCAAGTACCTTATTGATAGATAGTTCTTGGTTATTTTATTAGAGAAATGTTCTGAATACTTATTTGCAGTAGATTAAGAAAATTTTCATTTTAATTTTCAGTAGACATCTATGTGTTGTAAAGAACAGAAAACATTTGTACTCTGAGCTCATCTGTTTTCTTAATATGGGTACTCTTTCATCGGGGAATTCAGAAGAATGGATCATAACAAAGACCAAGAAAAAAAACGTCAGAATACATATGTTCTGTTGATTGTTTGAGATAAAGATAATTTAGAGGGGAGCTTCTAAAGTCATTGACAAGATAAATTTTCTTAAATGCCAGCTCCATTTTTTTCTGTCGTCAAATGAAGTTTGAAACACTTCATTTCCAAATTATTTGCTTTCTTAGTACATTTAATATCTAATGAAATGTCAACATTTTTTTCATTTAAGTAAAAGTGAAGTTCTACTTTTGAATTTTCATTCCAGAATATAGAGAGTTCCTGGCTAGGAATTATAAATCTATGACTCTCTGGTTTTTTTTTTCTGTTTTTTTTTTTTCCCTCTCTGTTTGTAAATTATCTTCTGTTTCTATTCTTCCTACTACTTTATTTCTTTAGGATAATCATTCTTCAGTCTACTGTCTTCAGGCTATAATCATACCAACTATAATCTCCTACATAATCTTTCTTATACCCTCAATTCAAAATACATTTATTGTCTTCTCTTTCTTTTCTTTATCCTTCCTATATGGAATTAGTAAACTTAGAAATTTTCCATAAAACAAGCATTACTGCCAATAACTGTTGTTGATTAAATGGACAAAAGGTTAACATCTGATTATTTTAATGTCTTTGTTTCCAAGAATACCCTTTATCTGAATTTTTAATTGGTTGAATTATTTTTCTTTAGGAAGTGTGTTCTCAGTAGCATTCAGTAAGATATTGTCAGTCATTAACACACCCCTTATCTAACTTGTTAACTAACACAAATTTGAGGGTATTGGTTAGTTTTGAAGAGAGAAAAATTCAGACATTAGAGCATGTGGCATCAGAGCAAATGTGATGAAGGCAAAGCTGGAAGAAACACTGGAATAAGGTAAAGACACTAGGAGGATGGAAAAGTGAGATTCAATTTTTATATGGAAAGATTCTGCAGAACAAAACATCAGAATAAAATAAAGTTTAGTAGGAGTAATGTGCTGTCTCCAAATTCTGCCCAGGGCAGACTTCGTCTGACTCCTACTCAACTTTTTGACTTTTAGAACATGTCCTTTGACCAGTAACAATTCACTTGAGACATAAAGCAGCTGAGTCTTATGTTTGGAGTTTGGTGGCCTGGGAATTTTAAACGATAAACAGCCAAATGGAATTTACCATAAAATAAATAAGATGAATCTTAAATTAGACTTGAAATATTAAAGTGAATGGACTCTAATAACCTTTCTAATTGGGCTTGATAAAGTCTTGGGAAATAGATTTCAGTCCAACAGAGAAAAATACTACAAGGTTGGATCATTCAAGGCTGTGGTTTACTGGTCTACATAATTAGTAAATTTTTATCCAAAATGAATATTGTTTTGGTGACTAAATTGAAAGATTTATAAGGCAATATCAGTATTTGCATATATATGCAAAAATATACAAGTGAATGGAGATCGAATATATATATAATTTACGTAATTTTATTCTTGTAATTATATAATAAATTGTAAAAGCATGCATGCAGGGATTCTAATGTGCACCATCCTGGTACAGTGCTTAGCATGTACAACAGAAATACTTCTGCGTATGATAAAGACTTGGCAAAGTGTTAATTGTAATTTATGTTTTTTTTTTTTTTTAATAAAGAAGATAAAAATTCCTTGAAGTATGTGATGGTTAAGTTTTCTTTATTTGCTTGAAACATTATTGCCTTGTTTCTTTCTACTTTTCCTTTGCATCTAATAAGTTAAGAATGTCTGGCAATTCTTCTTTTGCCCTCTCACAAATGTTTCTTTTCTTCCATCACATTGCTGCTGCCTGTTTAGATCAGTCTTTCCTCAACTTGTATCTCTTTCTGGGGTTAATTGTGATAGCATTTCCCTGTATCTAGGCTTTCCTTGTGCTTCATGCCTTCGTTAAAACATGGTATTTCCAGTCACTTTATTTTAGCCATGGTAGTACGTATAAAATGGTATCTTGCTGTGGTTTCAACTTGAGTTTCTCAAATGATTAGTGAGCTCAGTAAATGCTTTTTGCATTTATTGGCCATTTGAGTATCCTCTTTGTGAAATGCATTTGAAATCTCTTGCCCATTTTTCTATTAGATTTTCTGTCCTATTCTTTATAATAGCTTTCTATATATTAAGGATAGAAGCCTCTTGTTGTATGTGTGGTGAGGATCCTCTCTCAGTCTGTGCCTTGTTTTTTCACTCTCTTAATGGTGCCTTTTAATGAGCAAAATTTACTAATATTAATATTCAGTTTATCAATCTTTTCCTTCATGATAACCATGTTCTATGTCCTGTTTAAAAAATTATTTCCTTCCCCAAAGTCATAAGAATAATCTCTTATATTATCTCCTATAAACTTTGTTAGTTTTTTCAGTTGGTTCATAATCTGTCTGAAACTGATCATTGTTATGGCATGAGGTAGGAGTTAAATTTTACTTCTTTCATATAGATGTCAGATTGCCACAATAAAATTCATACAAAAGACTTTATGTACGGACTGCTCTGCTGTACTACCTTTAACATAAATAGTGTTATGTTGGTCTTTTTCATGACTTTCTATTCTGTTCCATTGGTCTGCTTAGTATAACTCTGCCAAAGCTATGCTGTTCTTGTTGATTTTCTTGGAAAGAAAAAAAGTACACTGAGTATAGATTTAACTCAAGAAAACATCAGGTAGTAAAATATATAGACATTATATATATATATATATATATGTTACATATGTCACATTTATTGATGTATAATTTGCAGATGGTAAATATATATTCGTATGTATGAACATAGATATGCAGTATGTCATGTCATATACAGGTGTATAATTTATATACAGTAAATTTGCTCTTCTTATATATAGAGTTCTGTGAAGTTTGAAAGGGCATACATTCATGGAGCTTCCACCATAATCAAGATACAGAACATTTTCAGCACCTCAAAAGTTTCCTTAGGCCCCTTGAAGTCAATTCCTCTTTCTACTCTCAGCCCCTGGCAAGCACTGATCTGTTTTTTGTTTCCGTCATTTTCACTCTCTTAACAGTGTATTTTGAAGAGAAGATACTTTTAATTTGGATGAAGTCCAATTTATCATTTTTCTTTGTAAATCATACTTTTGGTGTTGCATCTAAGAAATCTTTGTTCAGTGTCCAAAATGTTTTCTTCTGCTTTATTATTTTAGGTTTTACATTTAAATCTATACTCATTTTGTGTGTCAGGTTCTTCTTTTTTCACACAGATACTCGATTGTTCAAGTACTATTGTTCACCATACACATAGGTCTTTCCTTTATCTGTCTTCCCATATACTTTTAAAAATCAGCTTGTCAATTTTTGTAAAGAAATCCTGCTGTGATTTCATTGGAATTGTATTGACTCTGTGGATCAGTTTAGTGAGAACTGACATTTTTACAAGATTGAGTATTCCAAACCACAAACCCAATGTATCTCTCTATTCATTTAGATTACTAATTTATCAATGTTTTTTAGTCTCCAGGATACATATCATGTTCATATTTTTATTAGATTTATACCTAAGTGTTTTGTGTTTTTGTCGCTGTTGTAAATGGTACTTTAAAAAAGTTTAATGTTAATTATTCTTTAAGATAACACTGGAAGGCTGGACAAGTGGGATTAAATTTTTATGGGGGAGGATTCTTTAAAAGAAAACAAATCAGAATAAAATGTACAAGTGGAGAAAATTACACATTTGAAATAGGTAGATATATATACAATTGATATTTTGTATACTGGCTTTATGTCCTGAAACTTTTCTAAGCACATTTTCTAATTTTCATAGCTGTTGCGGATTCTTTGGGATTTTGTCTGTAGATAATCATGTAGCTGGTAAATAGAAATAGTTTTATTTCCTCCTTTCCAATTTGTAGGCCTTTTATTTCTTTTTCTTGCCTTATTTGCATTGGCTAGTTCCTCCAGTATATTATTATAAAACTAAAATAAAATTTCAGGACTTTCCGAATTTATGCCAAGGGAAAAGTTAAGCCCTGAAAGCTGACTCACATTAACACTTTTTCTTCTTTGGTGCATGACGGTTGCTTTCTGACCTTCGTGTTGAGATATTATGCATTAACCAGACTCTCTATTCTTTATTTAAACATAGCTAAATGACGTTGGAGATAAAGACCTCCATAATTACTACCTCTTTACTGTAGAATGTTAAGCAGCACTCTTAGAGCATAATCAATAGCAGCCAATCAAATCTTACATCTCTATGTTAGCTTTTGTATTGAAAATGTAATTATGTTTAGCACCTCTGTTTTTGCCTTTATAAATGACCCCCATTTTTCTCCACATTGGGAGCACTGCTCACCATTCTTCAGTGTAGCTCTGCTCCCCAGATGGCCACCCTCATGCTTTGTGGTTGAATAAACTCCTTTAACTGGACCCTTAGCATTTGGATTATATGGGGTTGGAAATGTTGAATACAATTCAACTTATCCTTGTCTTGTTCCTGATGTTAGGGAGACACTATTATCTTTACCGTGTTAAGAAAGCTACCTTTTGTTCTTAGTTTGATGAGAGCGTTTTTAAAATGATTTTTTAGGAAAAGATGTTGGGTTTCATCAGGTGCTTTTTTTACCTGTAACAACTGAGTTGATCATATGATTGTCTTAGTTATTTGGTTAATTATATTGACCAATTTGATTTTTCTTTGAATGTTGAATCTGTCTGGCAATTCTAGATAAACCCCACTTGTTCATGAAGTTTGTTTTTTGAAATGTAATATTGCTAGATTTGATTTGCTAGTATTTTGGTGAGAATCTTTTTGCCTCTGCCATTTTTTTTTTTTTTTTTGGTAATCTTTTGTGATGGCATCATTGGGGTAATGCTGGTTTGATAAAATGAGTTGATAAGTATTTCCTCCTCTTCTGTATTCTGAAAGAACTTTAAAAATAATTAACATAAATCCTTAAATGCTTGGCAGCATTTGCCAATGAAAGTATCTAGGCCTAGAGTTTTCCTTGTGTGAGGATTTTTATGTACGAATTCAAAATCTTTAGTAGGTATAGGATTAACCAGACTATCTAATTCTTTTTGAGTGAACTTCAGCAGTTGATGTCTTTCAAGGAATTTTTCAGTTTCATCTAGCTTGTTAAGTTTATGGGCATGCAGTTTTTTTGGCAGTATTTCTTATTTTAGTGTTTGTGAGGTCTGTAGTGATTTGTCCTTTTTTTATTTTTATTTTTTTAAACTTAGTTTAGCCAGAGGTTCATAAATAATGAGAAACCAAATTTGGTTTCATTGATTTTCTGTATAGCTTTTTGGTTCTTAATTTCATTGGCAACCACTTATTTTTATAATTTGCTCTTTTAAAAAGTGTTCTTATTGTGGATGCTTAGATATTTATTATGACCTTTCTTTACTCTCTCATTCTCTCTCCCTCACTCCCTTTTTTTCCTTCCTTCTTCTCCTTCCCTTTCTTTCAGGCATCTCACTCTGTCACCCAGGCTGGAATGCAGTGGTGCGATCTCGCTCACTGCACTTCCACCTCCCAGATTCAAGCAGTTTTCCCACCTCAGCCTCCTGAGTAGCTGGAACTACAGGTGTGTGCCACCACGCCCAGCTAATTTTTGTATTTTTAGTAGAGAAAGTGTTTCGCCATATTAGCCAGGCTGGTCTTGAGCTCCTGGCCTCAGGTGATCCACCTGCCTCCGTCTCCCAAAGTGCCGCGATTACAGGCATAAGCCAACCTTTCATCTTTCTGCACTGAGCCAACCTTTCATCTTTCTGAGCTCCGCTGCTTCAGCGGCATTTCACAAGTTTTAATATGCTGCATTTTCATTTTTATTTGATACTAAGCACTCTGTAGGTTCCTTGTAACTTCCTTTTTGACCCATGGATTACTTAGAAATTTGTTGTTTGCTTTCTATGTATTAAGAGGTCTTCCATATATAAATTTGTTATTGGTTTTATAAACCAAAAAAATATCTGAGACAGATTTCAATCAATTTAGAAGTTTATTTTGCCAAAGCTAAGGACATGCCTGGAGAAAAGGGAACACAAAACAGGAAGAAATCTGTGATCCACACTTTTTTCCAAAGATGATATTCAGGGCTTCAATATTTAAAGAAAAAAAGCAGACTGGAAGGCAAAGAAGGGAGGGTGTGGTTACATTACCGAATCCATAGGTTGCAAGAGAAAAGGAGCAGGTAGGGGAATTTGCAGTTTACATAAGATAAGATGAACATAGAGTAGCTAGCTACCTGTGGAAATATTTGGCTTTTTATCTTTAGCAATCTGCTTAGGAACAAAAGGAAAGGCAGTTTCATGTATGACTCAGCATTCAGCTTACTTTTTTCCTTTTGGCACGGTGAATTGGGGTCTTGATACTTTATTTTCCTTTCACATTTCCTAGATTAACTCTTATAGGAGTTAATGTGAGAAACTGGTTTGGGTTTTATAGTTTCGATGACTGCCTTCAGTATGCTACTGTCTTTAAATTTCTCTAATCATGTTTTATGCTTAGGGTGAAGATCTGGGTGCCTCACAGTTTATCTCAATGTTTGCTTTCAACCTTCAGCTTTCAGCTGTCCTTTTTTTGCTTGTACCTGAGAGGGGGGCCATGGTCCTTCTCTTCTCCCACCGGTAGAATGTGGTGGTCTGTACTCAGTATTCACTAGACTGGTGGGGAGCAGGGCAGGAGGCCTGTTCTGACCTCAGCCTCATGCTAAGGTGCCTGTGCCTCTGGGTGTGCAGCTTCCTCCTCCTCGTAGCAGGCAGCCAATTCTCTGCCTGTATCTATGGCGGGTCTTGTGCAGATTTTCTTGCCCTACTTCAGTGGTAGGAAACCTCTAATAGTACTGGTGTAGGATCCAGGGCTCAGGACTATTTTTTTTTTCGCTCCTCTCCTGGAGATAGAGGTGTTTTCTTCTATCCTTTTAGAAAACAATGGTTCTGTCCTGTTGGAGATGGCAGGTTTTATTGCCTGTACTCCAGAGACTTTAGTTTTTTGAGAGATGGCTCCAAGCAGAGGAGCAGGGCTTCATGCCTGCCAATAGTGGTGGATAATTTTCTCTTCTTTGACTCTGTACCACACAGAGAGTCTGTCTCATCTCCTGTCTTGCCTTTAATATTTCTTGTGAGCACCAAGTGGGCATCTATCAAAAAAAAAGTAAAAAAAGAATCCTGAACATGTATGGGAACTTCCTTGGTTTTGTAGCTTTCTCTGCTGCTGGGATAGCCTGTGCTAATACTGGCTGACTTTTTAAAAATCCACCTTAATGGACGCCTCATCTTCTTCTCATGCTATCACAGGTGAGACTGTTGTTGCCCCCATCTCACCTGGGTGAGGGGCCTTCTAGGACTTCAGGTTGCTTGGTTCTTCTGCAATGTCAGCTCCCCAACAGGGTCAGGAAAAGTGATTTTGTAGTGCATCTGGTTTTCTCTCACTGTTAGGAAAGGAATGACTCACTTTTAGGTTTCTACATCATAGGTATAAGTAGATCAAAGAAATGTTTCAATGCTTCATCAGAATAAATGGTTGCTCTTTCTAAGGTGACCTGGTAAATTCTTATTTACCAGGTATTTAAGTTAACATAAATGTTAATAGCATCACATTGTTTTCTAAGGTAATGTAAAATGTTAAGCTTTCAGAAGGATGACGTCGAGGCATTGTCAGGACCCAAATTGGCATTAAAATCCTCAGAAAGTGTTAAATTAAATATAACTTCTGGATTATAGTAATTTGAGAAATTGTTCTTAAACACTAAAAACCCAGATACGGCATTTATGATTATATTCTATTAATTAATTTTGTTACTGAATTTGAATATGTAAGATTTTAATCTGTGAGTAACTGAAGGCAATACATTTTTTAAATGTTCAGGCAACAGGAGATGCTGCATGCACAATTTTGTGCAATGTCTGCACACTTTTTTTATACTTTAAGTTGTGGGGTACATGTGCAGATCATCCGCACACTTTTTTTATATGTAGCTAACATACATGCACTGCATATTATGCTCATTATACTATTGCCTTTCTAACAGATAGGAGAGTTCTAAAGTACAAATGAAAATAATTTTTACTGTTTTTTTTTTTCCTGTATTTTAAGTAAACCCGTCTTCTAACCAATATTAAGTTTAGCAGGCTAGATAAGAAAGTGAAATGTATATATAACACTACACAATGACCCAATGTAACTTTATTTCACTCTGGTTGAAATTTATATTTCTACTCATTGCAGAAATTTAAAAAAGCTGTATTTAATCCTGGGATATAGAGACAATGTCTAATTTTACAACTATATAATATCTGGAAAATGTAGGATGGCTCATAACGCTTTGCTGGAACTCATCAGGTGTAAATAATTATACTTAATTTGGCAAATGGTGATAGTTCAGCACACCTGTTGATTAGGAATAGTATAGTACATTCTGTACTTTAGAAATTCCCATAACTATCAATTAGTATAGAGAAATATTTTTGACGTTTATTTACCCTGAAAGATCATATTCAACATCTGATTTTTTTGTATATGCAGAACACACTTTAAGTGATTATATAAGTTGCCTTTAAAAAATGAGATGATTAATCTTCTTCTTGTGAAATGAGTCTTAGAATGAATTACAAAATGTGATTCAGAAGAAAAAATCTTGGCTTTTATAGTTCAATTTGGGATTCCATAGGATGAGATACACTTATAATGTTATAAATTTTGACTCTTTAATACTAGAAGGCCAGGGAGAAATTCAGCTATTTAGGGAAACAGAAGAAAAAAGATGGCTGATGTGGGGCATATGTGGCTTGACTTTTCTTCTTTCTTCTGTCATGATGAGACTTGCTACTTGGAAGAAGAGAATGGGACTCATTTGGAAAAAGCTAGGGATGAGGATTTGCCTTAGGATGCAAATAAAGTTAAATGATCCTGTTTGTCCAGTACTCATAGGGTCTTTCTGATGCTTATCATGAGCATTTAGTGAGTAATACCTTTGTACTGCTGCCCCAAGGGAACGTTCCTTGTGATTATACAGAAAGTGTTGTGACAGTGGGTAGTGAAGAGAGTTCAGTTTTTAGTTTATACCACTACCAGTAGCTGGTTGCTTATACTCAAAACAAGTAGACAATATAATTGTTTATGTCACTAAAACTTGATAGAGGCCACTGACTATGGCAAAGAACACTGACTGTGGTAGTGGTGACAGATGCATAGGTAAAGAGGATGGGGAACAAGAAGGGAGGCAGAGATAAACACAGAAACTTCATTCATACTTAACAAAGAAAAGCAGTATCTGACATGATGTAGGCTACACACAAGGAAACTATTACTTGGTAAACACGTGGTATTTAAAGTGAAGGTTAAGAATTTGTAGATGCACACCAAAGACTTTGTGCAAGTAGTATTAAGGTAGCAAAAACCTGACAAGTGCAGCCCCATGGGATGAGAACAAAGCAAACCTGGAGGAGCAGCAAGGCTCTCATCTACTTCAGAGAGGGGGTTTGGAAGCGTACATCAGAATCTACTGCATATGGTTTGTAACTAATGATCATAATTGGGAATAAACTACTCTATAACACAACGTACACAATATTTTGTATGGTAAATTCAACTGCACCTAAATCTTTTTTTTTTTTTTTTTTTGCCATTTTTATATAGTCCTGGACTCTGTCCACATCAACCATGGTAGTAAAAATTTTGTATTTAGTTTGAGCAAGTTTGTAAGTTGCATCTCTTTGAGAATATTCTTTTAAACTGCACAGTTCTGATTGAGTGTTCTATACTTACCTGGATGCACAGGATAAATACCTCCAAGTCCCTTGTGATGATCAAATGAGATAATCACAATCATTCATTTCAAAGTTAGAAGAGACATTCAAGACTGGTTAGTGTACCAGTCACAGTTATAGAAGAAACAAACTGCTCAAGTTCATACAGCTACTAAGAAGCTGAGCTGGATTAAAACTCAGGTTTCCTGACTTCCTAACTTACTGCATTTACTATAACGTTCAATAAGCTATATATAGTAATAGCATTCAATAACTCTTTTGAAAAACGTGTTAAACATTTAAAAGAAATTATTGTTACTCAGGAATACTACACTCCCAAAATACTTTTTTTTAGGAATGAAGGCAGTATGCCTTGTTCTTTGGCTGGGTTCTCTAGCTTGTGAGAACTGTATTAGTCAGGGTGGTTTCAGCTGTGTGTGCCATATATTACACAGTTTCATTGTTTTTAACTCAGAGTCCAGAGGCAGCAGATTGACTGTCGCTGCTATCGGAGCTCCACCATATTCTAAATTCTGAAACTCAGACTCATTTCAGCTCCTTGGGTTTGCTATCATTGGTGGGGCTTTCATGGCCCAAGATGCTGCCAAGTTATTTGTCATCAACACACTACAATTGAATATTTATACCTATACATATATATTTTTACCTGTATATTTATATATACCTATATATTTATACCTATACATATATGTAACCATCCATTCCATCTCAAGGTAACAGATACCTTTTTTCTTATTTCTACTTCAACTCTAGTTGTCATTCCCAGAAATAGGAGCTTAGACACAAAGTTCGTGTTAATATTGCCCTCTTTTGCCAATTGTTTCCGCTAGTGCACCCCAGGGACTTTGTCCTTTATCTTAGGATGGAAGTTAGTAACAAACAGTCTCATGACTCAGGTGGCAAATGCTCTGGGAGGGCCTCTTCCCTCCTCATCGTCCTCCCTGTAGAAGGCCAGGTGTCTACTGGTGATGGAGTGGGGAATGGTGGCTATCCCTCTCTCAGGCAGACACATCACTGATGTGATATCCAAAGTGAGGAAGGCAGTTTTTTACTTCAGGTTCAAGTCCATAGGGCTTTGTGCTTTGGGAATGGTGCTTCTTGGGTTGGCCTATGGTCTGTTTTTCTGTGACTCTTAAGAATGGTAGTTACATTTTTAAGGAGTTGTGAAGTAGTGGAGGAAGAGAAGAAGGAAAAGGAGATGGGGAAGTATGTGACCTGTAAAGTCTGAAATATTCACTATCTGCTCCGTTACAGAAAAGTTTGCCGACCATTGATCTAGATGATTTAACTCATTCCCGTACCAGTTTATGAGCACAGAGCCTTATTTTTTTGAGCACTTGGAGTTCCTGCCTGGATCCACGTTGGCAAAAGTGCCTCCCCGGGTTTTTTCTTTTGGATCCTCTATTCCTTTTCCCACTGCACTTGATCCATTTTAACTATTTTTGCTTTATCTCTCAAGTTCTACCCAATCTTTTCCCCTTAGTGTCTGGCCCCTGTCATCATTCGTCAGTGATTTTTAAATTTTCTGGCTCCTATCACTGATTGGTTGGAAAGTGGGATGGCAGCTTTGGATCCTGAGATGGCAGAAGTAAATGGCCATTGTAGTGCTGTGGCCTGAGAGAGGAGAGAATAAGTCATACATCACTTACACAGAAGATTAATCTCTGGCCAGCATAGCTTCTGCATCATAATATAATGCCACACCAGTGACAGCAAACCCAAAGAGCTGGGTTTGCTATCACTTTCATTATATTATGATGTCTCTGTTAATATTCTTGAGAAATACCATAGGACATATCTATGTTGATGCCACAGGAACCCTTAACAAAATTCAAGAACCATTTTAAATTAAAATGTTCCAGAGGAATTCTAGAGATGCTTCTTTAACATGATAAAAATTAAGTAAAAATTGACATGAATTTACTTCTAAATTCAGCACCTTACTTGATGCTAGAATAATATACATGCAGTCAGAAACAAGGCAAGGATGTCTCCTATGTTTATTATTATTATACATGAGATTTTAGCCAATACAATTAAACAGGACAAATCAATTAGAGGCATAAGATTAGGTAAAAAAGAAGTAATATTTCTGTTTGTAGATGATGTGATGGCATATCTGGAAAACTGCAGCAAGTCACGGGTTCTGAACACAATAAAATAATTCAGCAAATAAGCAGGATATAAAATTAACGTCCACAAGTAAATAGTGTTTACATACCCAATTGTAACCAGTTAGAGGACATAATTATAGAGAAAAATACCACTTACAGTAGCAACAACAGTTAAAAAATGCTAAGGAATAAGCTTAAAAAAAGATGTATAAAATCTTCATGAATACAATTTTTAAATACATGTTAAAAATGCAGTTTAAATGCTTGTAAACTTGAACAAATGAAAAGGCATTCCTTCTTGTTGCATAGGATTGCCCAATATCATAATGATGTCAGTTTTCCCTAGTTAATTAATAAAACAGGCTCAATAAAAATACTAGCAAGTTTGTTTTGTTGGAGGTATACAAGGTTATACTAAGGTTCATAATGAAAAGTGTACATGCAAGAATGCTGAAAAAGAAAAACTACAAGGAGAAACTACCTCCATTATTAAGACATGCCGTAGAACTTCCATAGTCACACAGCATGGTACTGGTACATAGATAGATCCATGAACACAGAACAGAAAGTCCAGAAAAAGACCCAAGCTCATATGAAAATTGAGCATATGACCAAGGTGACATCTCAAATTAAGGGGAATACAATAAAATTTAACAAAATGGTCTTGAAACAAATAGCCACTTGAAAAAAAAGCGAATTGGATATACATCTCATTCCATATATAAGAATAAATTACAAATGGGTCAAGGATCTAAATGTAAATAATGAAGTCATACAAGTCCTAGAGTAAAATGTGGTCAGATTATTAATTACAAGAAGAAAATTAGTAACTTTAGAGTGAAAAAATAGTGACTCTACGGTGAACATCATTTAACTCATATTTAATTGATGAAAATTAACATTTCCCATGCTGGGTCAGACTGACATCATATGCTTCTGAGTAACTCACTGAGGAGAATCAACATCACGTTTGCAGTATTCCTGCCAAAATGTGTTACTAGAATCTAGTTACTGTGAAACACTGAATAGACCCAATAATGTTATAAAAATTACAATATCCTATTGTCATGTAAGCATGCCATTCCTGGGAGAGAAATCAAAGCTATTTCATTGATGTCACACACTAAAAATTGGTCAAGGGTTATTAAGATACTTTTGAAAATTCTTTTAAAATCATAGAGCAAATGTAATTAGGCCAGTGTGGCATGTAAAATAGTGGCTTCTCCCAAAGATGGTTACATCCTCATCTCCAAAACTTGTGGAAATACCACTTTACCTGGCAAGAGACTTTGAAGGTAAGAAATTTGAGATAGGGAGATCATGATCCAGATGGGCTTAATCTGATCACATGGGTCCTTTTGTAGATGTGGGTAGAAGCCAGAAAGGGCAAGAAAATGGATTCTCCCTTAGTGCCTTTAGAAGGAAATGCAGCCTTGGAAACATGGTGATTTTAGCCCATTGAGATACACATTGGTTGTAAGATAATACATTTGTGTTGTTTTAAATTTGTGGTAATTTGTTAGAGCAGGCATTGAAAAGTAAAGCAGGTTTTCTCCAAGTGTGGCACCTGAACTAGCTGCATTGTAATAAAGTTGTGTTCAACTTTATTACAGAGAAAGAAAAATTACCAAAGATAAAGGATGGGAATACATAGTGATAAAACGGCCAATTCTCCAAGAAGACATGACAATTCTTTATGTGTATGCACCTAACAACAGAGTATCAAAATACATGAGGCAAACATTCATAGAACTTCAAGGAAAACTAAATGAATCCACTATGACAGTTGGAGATTTCAACACCTCTCTATTAGAAATAGATCCAGCAGGCAGAAAATCAGCAAGGACATGGTTGAACTCGACGGCACAATGCTAGATATAATGGACAACCATAAACGATTTCATCCAACAACAAGAGAATACATATTTTACTCAAGCTCACTTGAAATATTCACTAGGACAGGCCACATTGTGGGAAATAAAACACATCTGAACAAGTTTAAAAGAATCAAAATCATGCAGTTCTCACTCTCAGATCACAGTGCAATTAATCTAGAAGTCAATAACCGGAAGCTAGAAAATCCCAAATACTTGAAGATTAAACAAAATACTTCTAAGTCACACATGGTTTAAAGAAAAAAAACTCTGAAGAGAAATAAAAAATTATTTTGATTTAAATGAAAAAGTACAACTTCTGAAAATCTGGGATTCAGTCAAAGCAGTGATTAAAAGGAAATACATAGCATTGAATAATTAAGTTGTTAAAAATGCAGATTCTGAGTTCTTGCTACTGAGCAACTGAATTGCATCTCTGGAGTTGGAGTGGAGCTTAGGAAACTTCAATTTAAACAAAAGATCCAGGTAATTTTAAGGCACCCTAAAATTGGAAAATTCCTGCATTAAGTATTTTTAAATTTTCAATTTGTTAGTCAGGAAAATAAAGACAAATCCATTAGCATTGAACCTTTCTGAGGAAACTAATTCATTCGGTATAAATGCAAACATTTCTACTTGTTTTTCAGTAACAGCTCCCTGCCATTTTGTGCTACTTAAATATATATTTCCCGCTGGCTAGAAACATGCTAAAACATCTTAAGCCAGATCCTGTAACTTCTCAGCCAATTTTAGACAATTGTTAGAATGGTCTTAATCTGGTGCTTACTATTCACATCTCTTTATTTAAAAACCTTCTCAATTATCTTCTTAAAATACCTTTTTTTTTTATTTGGACCTAGGGCAGGCTAGGGTGGGGCAAGGGAAGAATAGAGAAAGCTAGAGATGGGACAGAGGAAAAGGCAAAAGTCTTCTAACTTGATGCTGTTGGCTCTTCCCCTGGGTTAGATGCTGTTGAATTTGTTGCCCATGGGCTCAGATGGGTAGTGGTTTCAACAGGCACCTCTAAGCAGCACCCCTAAGCATTGGTGATTCCTGGTGAGATTTGTTGATGTTTTCTAGATTGTCCCCAGCTAATGTCACCATATGCATCTCTCTCTGCCCCCTACACTCAGTGGTACCAACAGATTGAAGCCTTCAATATCACCTACACTCCTAGGGCAGTAGTCAGACCTGTATGCACACAGGGAATCTCTTGAATATATCTCCTTTGAACAGAGTTTGAGATGCCTCCACTCTGGCTGACAGTCCTTTATCATTTTGTCTTGTTATGTTTGTTTTTCTCTTGTTTTCTGGCCAGATACTCAACTGGGGCTCCTGTCTTCACATCTGAATTATTTCCCTTGGCTTTAGACAAGCGATACACTAACTTTCCTCAGTCACAGGACAGAAGAAACAGTCTCAAAAGTATAGTTTTCTCCCCTCCTGATGCCCAACTGCCAAGCTGACCTCCGTTACTTCTTAGTCTTCTTCTTACATGTTTTGGTGGATATGTGTGGGAAGTAGGGATTCGTTGTAAAGCCAAACTTTAGAATTATTAGGGTGGTATACAAGTAATTGCCATTTTTGCCATTACTTTTAATGTTTCTACTAGTAAGCCCCACTGGTTTGTAGGACCTAGAAAATGGGGTGGCTACTTACCGTCCTTAGCTATAAGCCTTGGCCTTGGTTCCAGAAAGAAAAAGCAAAATCTCACTCAACATCCTGTTACAGTCTCTGGCAGAAAATCAATATTTATTTCTGAGCAAGGAATTGCAATTGTCATCAAAGCTGTTTATATGATATACTAATCTATTCTGTATTTTAATGATATGAATCATTATAAGTGAATTTATTCTCTCAGAACCAATGAAAGACTGCAAATCATAACAGAAACTATACAGATTCAGATAACTTGAAAAAGCTATTTAAGTATGGTCCTGCCCAACACCTTCCAAGTTTATCGGTTTGAGCATGCAGTAACTGGTCAGGTTTTGTAATACCACTATTATGTGGCTAAAATGCTTTGTTTTGAAAACTGGTCAATTATTAAAAGACTGCTGTGAGCAGAGGGTGGGTGACTGGTGCACTGCAAAGCTTGAGCTAACTGTAAGAAATTTTGGTGCAGTAAAATGAGCCACGATTATAGGCTGTGCAGTTAGTCTTCCGTCCAGTCAAAACTCTCTGCAAGCCAAAGCATTCTTTCTATTTGTTGTCACTGGATTTTATTTCACCAGCATTTTGTACTATAATGAGTTTTCTCACTTTCAGCTACTGAGATGGGGAAAACCCTGAGTTTTAAATTTCATAGCAACAGAACCAAAATAAAAAATACGAGCAAATTAAAACTTTATCAAATTATTTTGTATAATGCTTAACACTTAAACCAAGTGGAAATTACTGAGATTGAGGTAAAAATGAAATAATTTAAGCATGTATGTGAACACCAAGAAAATATTTTTTAATGAGCGTGTGATCTTTTAAATGTACAAATTAAAAAATATTTGACATTTAATAAATTCCAAGCTTATTGTACACAATGTTTTCTCCCCATGTTTATTTATTTTTGAACCATATGTGATTTTTTAAAAGAAATTTAATTCACATGTTTTGGACTCATTTGGCTATGTCATCAAAATTCTGTTTTGTAAAAACTACATTGTGTCCAAGTAGACTCTCAGTGTATTTTTATGTCTTTCTTCTCCTTGTTAAATAAGACCATATTTTTGCTCTGGTAACAAATTCTAACACAAAGAATATTTGTTTTATTAATAATTCTGTAGCTTTGAATGATAGATTATTTTATTAAACTCAAAAGTTATTTTTTATTAAAAATAATTTTGTTTATTGTTTGCATTTGGAGAACATTTCATTAGTGGTAATGATAGAAAGGATTAGGTAATTGTGAATATAATCAAAGATTCACATAATTATTTCATAAGGTATAAACTGAAAGTCCCAAACCTAATCTTACTTTTGATATGAGAAACAAGATCTAACTAGTACTGTTCAGAGTATAGAACATGTCAGGCAACGGGTTCAACACTTCACATATAACTTAAAAGAATTTTATTTTTACATCTTTCCGAGGTGAGCATTTCACAAAAGAGACAGCCAAGATTCAGTTGGGTTAGATAATTGCACAAGCCCATACATACAAAAAAAGTGGTAAAATCACAATTTGGCCCAAGATAGTCCAATTCCAAAAGAGATTCTTTGTTGGAGAAAATAGTTCACATCTGCATTGATTACTTTAGCTAAAATAGAAGTATATTATTGATTTTCTTTTTCTTTTTTTTAATAATTCTTTTTTTGAAATATTTTTTTACTTTAGGTTCTAGGGTACATGTGCAGAACATACAGGATTGTTACATAGGTACATACATGGCAATGTGGTTCCATCCCTATCACCTACATCTGGCATTTCTTCCCACGTTACCCCTCCCCAACTCCCTACCCCTGCTGTCCCTCCCCTAGTCCCTCCCAACAGACCCCAGTGTGTGATGCTTCCCTCCCTCTGTCCATGTGTTTTCATCGTTCAATACTTGTCTATGAGTGAGAATGTGTGGTGTTTGGTTTTCTGTTCTTGTGTCAGTTTGCTGAGAAGGGTGGTTTTCAGGTTCAGCCATGTCCCTACAACGTACATGAACTCATCATTTTTTATGGCTGCATAGTATTTCATGGTGTATATGTGCCACATTTTCTCTGTCCAGTCTATCATCAATGGGCATTTGGGTTGGCTCCAGGTCTTTGCTGTTGTAAACAGTGCCACAATGAACATTCGTGTACATGTGTCCTTATAATAGAAAAATTTATAATCTTTTGGATAGATACCCAGTAATGGGATTGCTGGATCAAATGGAATTTCTATTTCTAGGTCCTTGAGAAATCGCCACGCTGTCTTCCACAATGGTTGAACTAATTACACTCCCACCAACAGTGTAAAAGTGTTGTCATTTCTCCACATCCTCTCCAGCATCTGTTGTCTCCAGATTATTTAATGATCATCATTCTGACTGGCGTAAGATGGTATCTCAATGTGGTTTTGATTTGCATTTCTCCAATGACCAGAGATGATGAGCATTTTTTGTTACGTTTGTTGGCCTCATAAATGTCGTCTTTTGAAAAGTGTCTGTTCATATTCTTCACCCACTTTTGAATGGGTTTGTTTGTTTTTGTCTTGGAAATCTGTTTTAGTTTTTTGTAGATTCTGGATATTAGCCCTTTGTCAGGTGGGTAGATTGCCAAAATTGTTTCCCATTCTGTTGGTTGCTGGTTCACTCTAATGATTGTTTCTTTTGCTCTGCAGAAGCTCTGGAGTTTAATTAGGTCCCATTTGTCTATTTTGGCTTTTGTTGCCAATGCCTTTGGTGTTTTAGTCATTAAGTACTTGCCCATGCCCTTGTCCTGATAGTTTTGCCTAGGTTTTCTTCTAGGGTTTTTATGGTATTAAGTCTTATGTTTAGGAGAGAGATCCAAGATGGCCGATTAACAACAGCTCAGGATTGTAGCTCCCAGTGAAAGCGCAGAGAGCGAGTGGACGCCGCACTTTCAGATGAATTTTTGTTGCCCACAGACTAGGAGATTCCCGGCGGAGGAGCC